>OY882866.1:12130857-12143357 GCA_963693515.1 Pipistrellus nathusii | reverse complement strand
TGGAGAGCAGGCCAGCAGGCAGAGTGGTTAGGGGCAATCAGGCAGGCAGGCAGGTGAACAGATAGGAGCCAGCAGTCCCAGATTTGGATGTGGATGTCCAACTGCCCCTGAGGGATCCCATATTGAAGAGGGTGAAAGCTGGCCTGAGGGACATCCACCCCGTACACAAATTTTGTACACCAGGCCACTGGAATGCATATGTATATATGTATATATATATATGTGTATATACATATATATGAGTAGATAACAGATAAGTGGTAAAGAGAGATATTTTTTTAAACCAGATAGTATGTATCTGAATTTGAGGTTTACCACAAACCTCAGAAGAATTTTATGGTAATTCAGTGAGATAATTCATGTAAACTGTTTAACAGAATGCCAGGCACATAGTGATACTCAAAACATATACACCTCCGATGTCAACATGTACATCTCACACTTTCTCTGACACAAGATGGCTACATAAAATGTCCTTGGATTTGGAAAGTATAAATGATTTTTTAAAAACCCAGAACCTTGCCCTAGCTGATTTGTCTCAGAGGAAAGAACATCAGCTTGTGGATTGAAGGGCCCTGGGTTCTATTCTGGTCAAAGGGCATATGCTTGGGTTGCAAGCTCAACCCCCAGTAGGGGGCATGCAGGAGGCAGCCATCAATGATTCTCTCCCATCATTATGGTTTCTATGACTCTCTTCTTCTTTTTTCCTCTTTGAAATTAATAAAAATATGTTTTTTATAGAAAAAAGAAAGAAAAAAATCAGAACCTTGAGAGCTATGGACTGTGAGAAGGCAGAGAACTGGCTGAGGGACCCACACTACAGTGCATGAATTATCATGCATCAAGCCTCTAGTGTTATACATAAAAACCATGTCCTTAACTGCATTAAAGGTGTTTGCTATTGGAATTAAAATATAGGTGTTTTTAACTTTTTTCTTTTTTTATTTTTCTTTTTTTAATTTTATTATTTTATTAAATTATTATCTGTGTACATATTTTACCATTGACCCCCCCCCATACATACCCACTCTCCCCAGAATTTTGTGTCCATTGGTTGTACTTATATGCATGTATACAAGTCCTTCTGTTGATCTCTTATCTCCCCCAGATCTCCCTCCCCACCCTGCTGTAATTTGACAGTCTGCTTGTTGCTTTACTGTCCCTGTATCTATCTTTTGGTTCATCAGTTTATAATGTTCTTTATCATCCACAAATGAGTGAGGTCATGTGGTGTTTCTCTGTCATTGATGGCTTATTTCACTCAGCATGATGTTCTCCAATTCCATCCAGGTTGCTGCAAATGATGAGAATTCCTTCTTTTTTATGGCAGCATAGTATTCCATTGTGTAGATATATCATGGTTTTTTTATCCAATCATCCTCTGACGGGCAACTAGGCTGTTTCCAAATCCTAGCTATTGTAGATTGTGCTGCTATGAACATAGGGGTGCATATATCCTTTCTGATTGGTGTTTCTAGTTTCTTGGGATATATTCCTAGAAGTGGGATTACTGGGTCAAATGGGAGTTCCATTTTTAGTTTTTTGAGGAACCTCCACACTGTTCTCCACAGTGGTTGCACCAGTCTGCATTCCCATCAGCTGTGCACAAGGGTTCCTTTTTCTCCCCATCCTCGCCAACACTTGTCGTTTGTTGATTTGTTGATGTTAGCCATTCTGACAGGTGTGAGATGGTACCGCATTGTTGTTTTGATTAGCATCTCTCAGATAATTAGTGACTTTGAGCATGTTTTCACGTACCTTTTAGCCTTCCTTTTATCTTCTTTTGAAAATATTCTAGTTAGGTCCATTACCCATTTTTTAATTGAATCATTCCTTTTTATTTTATTTAGTTGTATAAGCTGTCTGTAGATGTTGGAGATTAAACCTTTATCAGTGATAACATTTGCAAATATGTTCTCCCATACAGTGGGCTTTCTTGTTGTTTTGTTGATGGTTTCTTTTGCTGTACAGAAGCTGTATATTTTGATTTAATCCCATTTGTTTATTTTCTCTTTAGCTTCCATTGCCCTAGGGGCAGTATCAGTGAAGAAGTTCTTTTGGCATATTTCTGAGATTTTGCTTCCTGTGGATGCCTCTAGTATTTTTATGGTTTCCCGTCTTATGTTAAAGTCCTGTATCCATTTTGAGTTTATTTTTGTGTATGGTGTAAGTTGGTGATCCAGTTTTATTCTTTTGCATGTAGCTGTCCAATTTTCCAACACCATTTATGGAAGAGACTGTCTTGATTCCATTGTATATTTGTGCCTTCTTTGTCAAATATTGAGCATAGTGATTTGGGTTGATATCTGGGTTCTCTGTTCTATTCCATTGATCTATATGATTTTAACTTTTTTCTTAATATTTATTTTTATTTTACAGTTGTTCTTCAGTGAATATATTGCCTTTATTATGAGAATAAATAATTTTCAAATAAAGAGAGGTGGTACATAATAAATTGATTATAATAGTCTTTGAAAGTACAAGCTTTTTTAAATGGCCACTTAGTTATATGCTTCAATTAGTTGGAAGGTTTTACTTACATGGAATAATCTATGAAATAACCCAATTATTGCAATCAAATGAGGACTAGAGTTGTTCACTAGCCATGAAGGTGAAACATTCTATTTTATATGTGTATACCTTGCCTTATATTCTCATATTTTATATAAAAAAGCTATATTTATGTTATATTTTTAGTCAGTGACTATTCAAAAAATTCCTCAAGGTTGTTTTAATTGGGCCCAAAATAGTACATTATTCAAGGAATAAATTTTTTTTTAATTTATGGTTCAAATACCATTGCATTGAAGAATAAGTTTGTGGGGATGAGAGAGGGGTGGGCCTAAAAATGTAACTCTTGAGAGCCCATTCTATATATTAACATGTCAGCAATTTATTTCACTTGTTTTAATCAAAGGGAAAATGCTGTACATGATTCCAAAAGTCTCCGTTTTTCTAACTCTTCACTAGAAAGTAGCAGAAAACTACTGCAGTTAGCATAAATGGGGTTTCTAGGTCCCAAGGAGCAGAATACAGAGAGCATTTAGGAAGGGAAAGGAATTAGGAAGTGAAATGCACCAGGCTGGGTTGGATTCTAGTTTGCTTCATTCATGTTTTTCAACATAGTTCCTCCGATTTCAAAGGCAAGTCAAAGACAGTTGCTCCAGCCCTAGCTGGTTTTGCTTGGTGGATACAGCGTAGGCCTGCGGACTGAAAGGTCCCATGTTTGATTCTGATCAAGGGCATGTACCTTGGTTGCGGGCACATCCCCAGTGGGGGAGCGTGCAGGAAGCAGCTGATCAATGTTTCTCTCTCATCAATGTTTCTGAATCTCTATCCCTCTCCCTTCCTCTCTGTAAAAAATCAATAATATACTTTTTTTTAAAAAGAAAAAAAAATGAAAGAAAGCAAAGAAAAGATAGTTGTTACACAGACTAAGCCAAAGGGAAATAAGTTGGGTCCTCTCAGTTTTCATTCAAATTTCTAGTTCCCTTTTACATGAAAATCCCATCAGTGTTGCAATGAAAGAAAGACAAATGGAAACCTGAAAAAGTTATCAGTAAAATGTTGCTACAAGTGCACGAAAGAAAGTCTTTTTTGCATCGAATTGTGACTGGTGGGTTATGAAAAGTGCATTAATTTTGAGAATCACAAATGCACAAAATCATGGGTTCATTGAGGTCAACCATCAACATCGACTCCAAGGCCAACTCGGTTTGTAAAGAAGGCCTTTGGTGGGATCCGGAAGGTGTGGTGAATTATGAGCTTCTAAATCCAGGTTTTTGACACATGCTTTGACTGTGAAACTACCAAATGGAACAGAAGACACAGCAAAGTAATTTTGCCTCATGTTGATGCACCATCACACACTACAAAGCCAGTCAAACACACCTTAAAAGATCTTGCCTGGAAATTATTAACTCACTTGCTGTATTCACCAGACCATGCTTCTTCACATTTCCACTTGTTCCCATTGATGGCACACACACTTTCTGCGCAGCCCTTCAAAACACACGAAGAAGTGGAAAATTGGGTCTCTGAATGGTTTGCCTTAAACAAGAAAAGTTCTATTGGGACGGTACCCACAAATTACGTGAAAGATGGGGAAATGTGTAGCTGGCAATGGACATTGCTTTGAATAAAGCACTTTTGATGTTTCTTTCGAAATTATCGTGTTTTCTTTGATCACAAAATTCACATTATTAACCAGAATATGATCATAGTAAGCTTTCTATAGAAGAATAATATTCACATTTATATGCAATAGCTCCAATTTATGGATTACGCCTTTCAATTCATCAGCACTTTTTTTGAAAGCTATAGAATGTCTGCTTCCGATGGGTCCTCAGCTGACTCAAGGAATTGCTTAGAAGAGTAAAAGCATTCCAGTAATGGCATTCGAGAGCACTGGCTAGTTCTCAAAGAGATGAGTGCCTCTCATCTGCCCTATTACAGGGTCTCCTTTTGTGTAGTTTTCCCCTTTGCTTCAAAAGCCTTTCAGCTTTTATTATCCACAGTTTTATTATTGTGAATATGCACTTTACTAACTATCAGAAACAAGGGAGAAAAAGCTCAAATTCATAGGATCTATACCAATAATAGGAATATGCAAATTGTCTGGGACACCATTACAGTAACATTAACAATCAAACAGAAGACTGTGTGGTACAACAAGGCTAGCAAGGGTGTTGGTGAGGGATGACCAAATGACTGAACAGCAGGCTGCATGAGACAACCAGGCTGGCATGGGACAGTTGGGGGCAATTAGACCAGCAAGGAACAAAGTAAGGGTCAACCAGAGAGGCAGGATGGGGGACAGTGAGGGCTGACCAGGCCAGCAGGGGGGCCAATTAGGGGCAACCTGGTTGGCATGGTGGCAATTAGGGACAATCAGGCAGTCAGGCAGGTGAGCAGTTAGGAGCCAACAGTGCTGTTATGTGTGAGGGATGTCCTATTGCCAGTTTAGTCCCGATTTCCAGGATAAGGACTAACCAGCAATCAGAGACTCTCCATGGCCCCTTTCATCATTATTGTTTCCTTGGGACTACTGCGGGGCTGGGTTAAAGCCTGCGAAGGCATCCCATAATGATCTTCTTACTGTAAAAAGGACATCGTAGCTGCCTATCACTTGGTTCTGCTACCGCCTTTATTCATACAAACTTACTACAGTTTCTTTGTTTTCCTGTAGTGACAGTCAATATTTTGTTTTTATCAGAAATGAATTTTCTAGAAAAGCAAATTGTATACCTTTGTCTTTTTCTGAATTCCAAGGCTAATTTTATTCTATATTGGTGATTATTTAGTTGTTCATGTAAAGTAAGTTAATGCCACGCTGTAGAATTAGTTTAGTCCCTAGACCTGGCCAGTGTCACTCAATGGTTAGAGTGTGGCCCCACACACCAAAGGGATACCAATCTGATTCTTGGTCAAGAGCACATACCTAAGTTGCATATTCAATCATGGCCCAAATTGGGGTACATGCATAAGGAAACCAATGGATGTATAGCTTTCACATTGATGTGAAAAGCCATAGATCTTTTCTCTTTCTCTCTCTCTCTTTCTTTCCCTCCATCCTACCCCTCACTTCCACTTTCTTTAAATATCATTGGGGAAAATGTCTTCTTTTGAAGATTAACAAAAAACAAAACAAAAAGAAAGAAACTGATTTTAAATCCTAGAGAAAAAAAATTATATTTTCCATTGATATTATTTACCTTTATAGATAGGTTTATTTAACTCACATTTCTTTTATGCATCTTTCCGGCTGTTAATGAGATTGTCTTTTATTTTATTTTATTTTATTTCTTTTTTTTATTGGCTTAATCCTTTCACCTTTTCTCACTGTTCTTTTAAAAATTACTTATAATCCCCACAAGAATCAGATGAGTAACAATACACAGTGTAACTCCTGCTTTACTTTAAAGTTCTAGTGAACTCAAAGGCAAAGCATACCCAGGTAATCTAGAAAGAATGATGATATAAAGAATATTCCCCTATTCTACAAAAAGGGAGGCATTTATTTCTTCCTTGTAGATTTGTTTATTCTATACTTAACATAAGGATAGTAGTCTTTTAAACGAATATTGCTTAAAGAGGGACAGTACATTCTTGTTACTCTATATATATAAAAGCCTAATATGCAAAGTGTCCCCTCAGGAGTTTGACTGACTGGAAGTTCAGAGGCTCAGTATGGCATGCGCTGACTCCAAGGGGGCAGTGTGGAACAAAGGAAGGCTATTGCCAGAAGCCATCAGCCAACACCAAGCAGCCAGAGAATGGAGGCTCCAGCAGACAGCTGGCACCTGCTAGAGACTACCATGCATGAATTTCATGCATTGGGCCTCTACCTACAAAATAAAAAAATATGAAGCAGAAGATATATAGAAAATTCATTTTGCTTTCCAAATAATAGGTGTTAGCTTGCAAATTGTCCCCATTGGTGAAATGAAGACCTTCTGTAATCAGGTAACAAGAAGTGTATCTAGGTCTGAGTACTCTTATCAGTTCCTGTGTCCATAACCCTTGCCATGTATAGTCTAGACTAATGCTCCACAGGGAAACTCATCTGGCCTATGCCCCATTACCTCAACAGCACCCTAGATATTTGCTAATTAATCTCACAAATTAATCAGGAACTGGGTAACAGGAGGGTTACAGAGGCAGGGGGAAAGTGACATCAGTAATACCCTCAACAATAAAGATTATTTTTTTAAATAACTCAAAAAATGTTTTAAAAAAACACACAAAAAGTTCTGATTTGGCTCAATGGATAGAACGTTGGTCTGCAGACTGAAGGGTCCCAGATCTGATTCTGGTCAAGGACACATGTCCAGGTTGCAAGCTGGATACCCAGTAAGGGGCATGCAGGAGGCAGCCAACCAATGATTCTCTATCATCATTGATGTCTCTCTCCCTCTCCCTTCCTCTCTGAAATCAATTTTTTAAAAATGTCTAACAAGTTTTGTTTAATGGGATTTGTTTTCAGTACTAATCCTGGCATGTTGAGCAGTGCCTAATGCATTATAGGCAGCCTGGAAGAGGTGAATTATACTTGATGAATGAATGAAAGCATTTGTCACCCTCTGGGCATGATCACTTGAAGACCTAGGCCACACCCCAATTCCCAGCAGAGCCTCCTATTCCTGCATCTGGACAATTAAAGATGTTTGTCAAGTTGCCAGCCTCCCCTTCTTTTTCTCTTCCTGCTGAGTGGGGAAGAGAGGAAGAGCTGGTCTCCTCTCTTCATTCCAGGCTGCTTTGCCTTTCTGACTCTCTCCCACCCCCAGCAGCCTTCTGCCTTCCTCTTCTCCCCTCCCCTGACAGCCTCCCTCTTGGAGGTTCCAGGTTCTTTGTGGCAACCCCCCTAGAGGTGCCTTTCTCCTCCTCTCCCTGCCCTGGGGTATCCCACACAAAGGCAGGTCCCTATATCCCCTACCCAGCAGGGCACTGTGACCTCCCTCTGTGGGGCTGAGGCTGCCCTTATCCTGAGATTCCTCTCATGACCTCACCTTCTGCAGGTGAATTAGAGTCTGTATCAGTTTCTCTTTTGCTTTAGCTGCTCAGCTGGCTCCAGGCCCCGCCCTGCACAGGCTGGCCTTTCCCAGCCTGGGGCCTCCCCTAGTGGCAGGTGTGTTTTCACTTTTCCTACATCAGTGGGATTGCCCCTCTGTCCAAGCTAAAAGCTGCACCATGGAGCCCAGTGCTGCATTCCATGTCAGTAGAGCTGCAAGTTCAGACATACAGACAAAACAGCAGCCTGAGACACAGAAGAGGAGACTGAGACCAGAGACACCAAACAAGGCTGGTGACACCCAGGTGACAGCCTCTGCGTGGACACCTGGACCCCCATCTGCTGACAGAGACCAGAGGCCAGAGGCCAGAGACCAGGATGAAGCCGGACTGGGCTGTGTGGTGCACGCTGGTGCTGATGCCGATGGCTGCGGTGCTGACCAGGACAGGAGCAGTTCCTGCCCCTCTGCCCCCCAGGCCCCACCTGGGTGCCAGGGGCTGCCACATGGATCACTTCAAGTCTCTGTTCCCTCAAGAGATGAAGGCCTTCAAGAGGGCCAAGGACGCCCTGGAAGAGTCCCTCCAGCTCAAGAACTGGCGCTGCATCTCCCGCTCACTCCTCAGGCCCCGGGACCTGAGGCAGCTGCAGGTGTGGGAGCGCCCTGTGGCCTTGGAGGCTGAGCTGGCCCTGACACTGAAGGTCCTGGGGACCTTGACAAACTCAACCCTGGGGGACATCCTGGACCAGCCCCTCCACACCCTGCAGCACATCCACTCCCAGCTTCAGGCCTGTGCCCCACCTCAGGCCCCAGCAGGCCCCAGGCCCCGGGGCCACCTCCACCAGTGGCTGCATCGCCTGCGGGAGGCCGAGGAGAAGGAATCCCAGGACTGCCTTGAAGCCTTTGTCACATCCAACCTCTTCCGCCTCCTCATCCAGGACCTGAAATGTGTCGCTGCTGGAGAGCTGTGTGCCTGACCCTGAGACCCGCAGGCCACCTGTGCCATCATCTTGGATTTTCTTTATGCATGCCCCCTTTTTTAATTTATTGTCACCCAACCTCTATTTATGTATTTATGTGTGTGACTTGTCAAAGTCAGACCTGGCAAAATATTTATTTTTCTACTTTTGTAAAAGCTTTGCAAATAAATATTGAATACAAGAAAAAATAAGAATTTATCTACTTGTCTCAACAGTTATAAAGAAAAATAAATTGGAAATTCAGTATATTCTTATGATATATGTGTATGTACACTAAGTATGTATGTGTACATATGAATACTAGAGGCCCAGTGCATGATTCCGCGCATGGGCGTGGTCCCTCAGGGTGGCATGTGGGGATTGCGCATCAGCCTTGCAGCCCTGCTGAACCGCCTGGCACTCCCTCTCACCTGCTGCACCATCGTGCCTGTGGGGAGATCTATCAGTTCCAGGTCCAACAGCCGGATCTCTCAGCACCTGGGAGCCCAGCAGAGGTCCCACCCCTTCCACCTCTGATCGCCATCTGTGGGACCATAGGTGGGATAATTAGGCCCCCACTCACACCCACCTTGGCCTGGTGCCACCTGACACCTGCTTCACCATCCTGCCTCTTCCCCACTCTCTTCTGGGCCCATTGGGTCCAGCAGTGCCTCCACTGCTGCCCAGCTGCTAGCACCCTGTTGCTGAGGCCCATCATTTTTTATGCTGCCCCCAGGTGGTCAGTACACATCATCGCAAGCATTCTATCTCCAGATGGAATGACCACTCAAGAGGACAATTTGTATATTAGGCTTTTATTATATAGGATATGGACATACGTGTATCTATGGATATGGACATACGTGCATCTATATTAATATAGGGGCAATATGTTAATTAGACTGGCAGACATTCTGAATGTTCTTCCAGAACAAGCCATGATGGTGGGGCTGAGGCAGAGGTGGTTAGTTGCAATCAGGACAGCAAGGGAAGGCAGTTGGAGATGATCAGGGGGGTTGAAGGGGTCAGTTAGTGGCCAACAGGCTGATGAGGGGCAGTTGGGGTGATCAGACTGGTGAGGGGCACAGTTGCAGTCAAGCAGGCCAGCACGGGTGGAGAAATGGGAACTATCAGGCTATTGAGGGGTGGCAGGTGGGGGCAAGAAGTCCAGCAGGGTGGGCAGTTGGGGAGAACAGGCCAAGGAGCAGGCAGGCAGTGGGGGCAGTTGGGAGTGACCAGGTGAAGGGGGAAATTTGGGATGAACAGGCTGGTGAGGGACAGTTAGGGGCAAACAGGCCAGTGAGGGAGGGAAGTCAGGGGCAAGAAGGCCGACAGGGTGGGCAATTGGTGGAGAGCAGGCCAGTATGCAGAGTGGTTAGGGGCAATCAGGCAGGCAGGCAGGTGAACAGATAGGAGCCAGCAGTCCCAGATTGGGATGTGGATGTCCGACTGCCCCTGAGGGATCCCATATTGGAGAGGGTGCAAGCCGGGCTGAGGGACATCTGCCCCATGCACAAATTTTGTGCACCAGGCCTCTAGAGTGTGTGTGTGTGTGTGTGTGTGTGTGTGTGTGTGTGTGTACAGATTAAGTGGTAAAGAGAGGTATTTTTTAAACCAGATAGCATGTGTCTGAATTTGTGGTTTACCACAAACCTCAGAAAGATTTTATGGAAATTCAGTGAGATAATTCATGTAAACTGTTTAGCAGAATGCCAGGCACATAATGATACTCAACAACATATACACCTCAGATGTCAACTAGACTCTCTGTGACACAAGATGGCTACATGAAATGTCCTTGATGAGGGATGACCAAATTTTGGAAAGCATAAATTATTTTTTAAAAACCCAGAACCTTGCACTAGCTGATTTGTCTCAGAGGAGAGAGCATCAGCTTGTGGATTGAATGGCCTTGGGTTCAATTCTGGTCAAAGGGCATATGCCTGGGTTGCAAGCTCAACCCCCGTGGGGGGCATGCAGGAGGCAGCCATCAATGATTCTCTCTCATCATTGGTAATCATTGGTGTTTCTATTTCTCTCTTCCCCTTTTTTCCTTTTCATAATCAATAAAAATATTTAAAAAAAAACAAAAACCACAGAACCTTGAGAGCTATGGATTGTGAGAGTGGGCAGAGTGGGCTGAGGGACCCCCACTACAGTGCATGAATTTTCATGCATCAAGCCTCTAGTGTCATACATAAAAACCATGTCCTTAACTGCATTAAAGATGTTTGCTTTTGGAATTAAAATTATAGGTGATTTTAACTTTCTTATTTATATTTATCTTTAATTTACAGTTGTTCTTCAGTGAATATGTATATATATTGCCTTTATTATGAGAATAAATAATTTTTAAAAGAAAGAGAGGAGGACATAATTTAAGACAACATTCCTTTAATATTCTTTCAAAGTACAAGTTTTTTAAAATGGCGATTTAGTTATTGCTTCTATTAGTTGGAAGTTTTTACTTACATGGAATAATCTACGAAATAACCCAATTATTGCAATCAAATGAGGACTAGAATGTCTCACTCACCATGAAGGTGAAACATTCTGTTTTATATGTATATATGTTGCCTTATATTCTAATATTTTATATAAAGAAGAGCTATATTTATGTGATATAATTTTTAATCAGTAACTATTCAAAAAATCTTCAAAGTTGTTTTAATGGAGCCCAAAATAGCACATTATGCAAGGAATAAATATTTAAAAAATTTTATGATTCAAATACCATTGCATTGAAGCCTAAGTTTGTGGAGACATGAGAGAGGGGAGGGCCTGGAAAATTTAAGGCTTGAGAGCCCATTCTATATCTTAACGTGGCAGCAATTCATTTCAATTGTTTTAATCAAAGGGAAAATGCTATACATGATTCCAAATGTGTAGCTGACTGTTCACTAGAAAGTAACAGAAAACTACTGCAGTTAGCATAAAAGGTGTTTCTGGGTCCCAAGGAGCAGAGCACAGAGAGGATTTAGGAAGGGAAAGGGATCAGGAACTCAAATCCAAAAGGCCAGGCTGGATGCCCCTCTGCTTCATTCATGTTTTTCAACATAGTTTCTCCGATTTCAAAGGCAAGTCAAAGACAGTTGCTCCAGCCCTAGCTGGTTTTGCTCAGTGAATACAGTGTAGGCCTGAGGACTGAAAGGCCCCAGGTTCGATTCTGGTCAAGGCACATGTACCTTGTTTGCAGGCACATCCCCAAGTAGCAGGTTTGCAGGAGGCAGCTGATCAATGTTTCTCTCCGGTTGGTGTTTCTGACTCTCTATCCCTCTACCTTCCTCTATGTAAAAAAATCAATAAAATGTATTTTTTTTAAAAGAAAAGAGAGTTGTTCTATAGACTAAGCCAAAGGGAAATAAGTTGGGTCCTCTCAGTTTTCATTCAAATTTCTAGTTCCCTTTTACATGAAAATCCCATCAGTGTTGCAATGAAAGAAAGACAAATGGAAACCTGAAAAGTTATCAGTAAAATGTTGCTACAACTGCATGAAAGAAAGTCTTTTTTGCATCGAATTGTGACTGGTGGGTGATGAAAAGTGCATTTATTTTGAGAATCACAAATGCACAAAATCATGGGTTCATCAAGGTCAACCATCAACATTGACTCCAAGGCCAACTTGCTTTGTAAAGAAGGCCTTTGGTGGGATCCGGAAGGTGTGGTGAATTATGAGCTTCTAAAACCAGAAATTTGACACATGCTTTGACTGAAACTACCAAAAGGAACAGAAGACACAGCAAAGTAATTTTGCTTCATGTTGATGCACCATCACACACTTCAAAACCAGTCAAAAACATGTTAAAAGATCTTGCCTGGAAATTATTAACTCACTTGCTGTATTCACCAGACCATCTTCTCATTACCACTTGTTTCCATTGATGGCACATGCACTTTCTGCGCAGCCCTTCAAAACACAAGAAGAAGTGGAAAATTGGGTCTCTGAATGGTTTGCCTTAAACAAGAAAAGTTCTATTGGGACGGTACCCACAAATTACGTGAAAGATGGGGAAATGTGTAGCTGGCAATAGAC